>JAVTVY010003213.1:0-35529 GCA_036873755.1 Hanleya hanleyi | reverse complement strand
CAAGATATAGAAAATTTTGAAAAACTCCGACAAGAGCCAATTAATTTAGCGACGTACGTCCAGAGACATTAAACACATGGCTGATGGAAAAACAAACCGTGTGAAGTCTAAAATTTTGCCCAGATAAAATTTTGAAAGAAGACAGAAATGTGAAACAAACTATCCCCGAAATATTACCTATTTAATCGCCATCGAACCATTGACAAAAATGACATAGGTGAGATAACATACGGCGAGGAAGCATTCTTTTGTCTGACATTTAATACGAGAAAGACCATTATTCGAAGCAGACGGCATATCCGGCACCAACGCTAAAAGCGCATCCAATTTATCCAAAAAAAACCATCATTGACGTATGTTCCTAACTTCTCACTGAGGAAAAGGAATCATCAGATGAACTCGACGAAACCGGCATAGGCGGACGAGTGATATGACTTCGGCGAGAAGTCGGCAAATCGTGGACGACCGCATGATCAAGAAACGGAGTCTGCGATAGATGATCGTGGCAATCTAGATCAGAAGGCGATACCGAAAGCCGTGGCAAACGGCGTGGAGACGCAGGAGAATGTAGAATCGAAGTACGAGAACGGCGAACCGAAGAACGGGGAAGCCGAAATGTAGTACTAGAATCACCCGGTGGACGAGAACTACGAACCGGAGAACGAGATCGTCGTACAGGCGAATGAGAACGACGCACATGTGAATACAAGCGATGTGGTGTAATAGAACGTCGCGGTGAAACAACAAACCGAACCGGGGAACGAGAACGTGAACGGCTTTGCGGTGTACGTGAGCGTCGAGTAGAAGCATGGTACCGACGATGTGAATCAGCATACGCAATAGTCGGAGACCCCAAGTCAGCAATTTGAACACTCAAAGGTAGGTCCGAACGACCCACCATAGAATGAGAAACGGATTTAGAACTGCGTTTTGATTTAACCCGCAAAGGAGAAACCGACACACGACGACGTTTATTTCGTTTAGAGGTAACGGGGTGTGATAAACCAATAGACAATGGAGAGGTCGAGATAATATGCGACCCCACTGCATTCTTTTGTCCGACGAGAACAATGGACGGCTCAGGCACGGTCGGTTTGGAGCGAGAAGTCTTTGTTGAACTAGACAAAGGAACCGGTTTGGCGGCAACTCCAGACATTGCCATACCTGTACACGCTAAGCTGTCTAAAATTTGTGATTTATCTAGACGTTGAACTGTCCCGCTTGGTGGTATATTTACAGAAGCAGGCGAGGTCTGATTACTAAGACCATGGGAAACATTTAATCCAATTCCAACGATATCTTCGTTAATTTTCATGTCATTTACAAGAGCAATTTCCAACAGGCGTCCGTCGACTTCCGAACGGGTCGTCGGATGCCTGCAAAAGGTAAGCCCGTCCAGCTTGGGCATAATTTTCCCAAGCTAACGGGTCCCCTAATATACACTCGGCGCAAGTACTTCGCCGATAACACAACTCTTTACAAGTAAAGCAAACCGTGTGGGCGTCCAAACTGGACCAAAATTGCCCACACGAACTACATGCATTAGAAATCGGAATCTCAGACATAGCTAATGAAAGAATTTCCGACAATAACGAAACACAAGTCAAAAACTGATAAGGATACTGCGGGTCGTTACAAACAACAACAACCCAGGTTGTATAAACACTTCCTTGATGTGCACTGGTCGAGGTCCAACAGAGAAAAGAGGACTAGAATGATTTGAGCAGAGCCTTTATAGTAATGCCGCTGGGATAGGTGGGAGAGCTCTCCTAGGAGCGGACAACTCTCCGCTAGGGGAGCTAACTTTTAGTTTTAACTTCCGTTTTCTACGTTGTATCATCTTCCTGACGGAGATTAATTGGCATGAATTGAAGCAGGTTTACGATTTGGGAATCAAATGGGTGATTAGCAATGAGAGCAAATTTTTATGTCATCGCCCTAAAAGGATGATGATCATTACCTTAGTAGGGCAACGACCTGGGCTATCACCCTAAAAGGGTGACGACATTAGCCATCACCCTTTTTCATCACCTTTAAAGGCTGATGAACAGGCATCATTACCATAAAATGGTGATGGGCCATCACCCTTTTTCTGGCTGTGCAGCGTTCGCGAAATAAAGACGACGATGGATACCGAGATGGTGGCAGCTGTTCCAGCGGCTGTACTAATGGCAACGAAAAAATTCGATACGGCGACCCAAGCAAGTCTTCCGATCGGAACGCGGTCATTGGAACGACTGCAGAAGACTCAGAATCCAAAAAGGAGCAAAAGCCCGGAGGACAAAAAACAAAACAAAGAGGAGCTCTTAGCTTGGCTGCAATATTCAAACGTGCGTTAGTATAGTGTGACGCATGTGCCAGCTGTGATGACAGCAGAAACTGGAACAACAGACGAAACGCTGGGGCAGTTGGAACGACTGACGAGTGGGTGATGTGTATCTACGGGCTTGGTTATCGTAGCCATCGTTTTATACTCCATCACGTTGTCTCAACATAAAGCTGAGCCGGGACGGCATGCTGGTGTTCTGACAGATTTGCTGTCATCCCGAAAAGAACCTAAGGAACGTACAATTAGAAACCACGATCCATTCCTTTTGCAATGATGGAGAGTGTGATACAGCGGCTAACGAGCCAATTTGACCAGAATTGTTCAATTTCTGATAGAAGCATGAAATTTGGTGAAGAGGTTTTATGACAAATGCTGATGAAAAAACGATTGGTACACAAGATGGTAATGAAAGTAAACCCACAAAATGGCCGCCATTTTCAAAATCAATTTGACAAAAAACACTCAAGTCAAGATAAGAAGCTTGAAATTTTGTGAAAATGTACTCCGGTACATACCGATGGAAAAAGGATTGATACCAGAGACTGTAGGAAGTGGAAACCTGGTTAAGATGGCCATTAATTCTAATTTGGCCGCCAAACATAGTAATTATCTGACTGTGTATTTCGCTTTTCTTCAACTCTTGACCGGAAAATCATTGGAGAATGTGCAAAGATATATGCAAACTGTAATATCATCAGTATCCAGGATAGTAACCACTGATAACACCATCAAAATGGACCCGATTTTCAATAGGTGTGATGATAGCACAGGTCTCCGGCCTATTTTGCCACAATTTCCCTTATTCGGGTGGAAATATCTGATGTGGTGGAATTGCATTCCACTTTATTATGTAGAACGCGAAATTATTGATACACGAGAAAGAACCAATGGCAACTCATCGGGACGACCCACATTTTTAACATGACTGCCATAACTATAGGACAAAGGCACACACTATACAACTGATAATTGGTTATATAATTCGTATTTATATCGACAGAAGGCGATGTATGTGCATGAAGATCAACTTGAAAAAGCTTTGCTATGACACATTGCCTCGACGGAGATGGTTGATGGTCATCTTGCCAAGAGATAATGACAATATGGAATCAATTAAGGGTACGTACTTTTTGGGCAGATATTATAAAAAAGAATTGTAGCACCAGTTAGTAATGCAAACGGCAATTACTAGGACAGCAGCAAAGGGAGATACATAGCAAACTACCTTTAAGGCAATTGCAAAGGTCACGGCATGCCTTGTTACAGATTCAATGAATTGGATCATGGGAAACTTGTGATGTTTTGGGCGGGGATGTCCATCTGGGTGTCCACCTCACTCTTCGCATGGTTCCCAAGTGAGTTGTTCTGGACTTGATCCAGAGGTTCCCTTCTTGAAGAACCACATGCTTTGTATGCGGAGGGTGGTTTGAGATGGAGGGATGTTCTCAATAACCTAGTTCTCCTTGACTACAGCGAATGTCGTGCTTGGTTTTCTTTACAGCAAGGGCACATAGGATATGAAGAACCTGTCTAGCTCTATGAAGTCGCCGTCTGTGACTCGTTGGCATGAGAGTTCCATTTTGTTGTACCGCTTCACTGCAGGGCGCTTCCTGAGGATATCAGTCCCAGCATGCTTACCCGACGACAGCGGAAGCTATTGAACGGCTGTTCTGTTAACTAAACTGCTGTCGACACTGAGCGATGTGCCAGTGGGGACGACGGAAACAACAGCCCATGGATGCGAAGTTATCTAATATATACTACAGCCCACAGGAGTACTGGCGTGGCCTCGCTGAAATCAAGAATCTCGCATATGTTGCATCAGCTGGAACAGTGGGGACGACTGCACGGATGGTCTCCAAAGAAAACGCCAAGACTTGACTGAAGAAGCAGGCTATGTGGCAGATATACTTCCCTGTCCTACGGCGCATTCCGAGGCCGAGATTTGATGTCTCCGCGCCCAACGAGGTTCACCAGGATGATCTGTTGTTTCTTCCACATGATAAGGTATGGCGTAAGAATTTCTGGCATAAGTATGCCCTGACTGTGGTTGACGTAGCCATCCACTAACAAGAGGCCAAGCCTGTTACGTCGAAGGACTCTTTTGAGATTGCATCCACGCTATCTATAAGCATGGATCTCTGAAATGGCACAAGTTGTTGCAAGTTGACCCATGGAGCTGCTGGTTAAGGACGGCGTGTCGGCAAGACGTGGCGAAAGAGAAGCTCACCGAGGTCAGGGCATCACGGAAGGTTCGATCACATGGTAGCCGAGCGGCTGTTTGGGTACCAATATGCCAAAGAGATGAGAGTACCCTCGGGTGAGCGGTCGACTGAGTGGGTGACCAGCGGTAGTATTGGCTCTGAACAAAGAAGTGACGATGCAAACTGGGAAGAAAGAAAAGCAGTGACACAAAAAAAAACTCTGCTCCAGCGAACAAGGGTTGCCCCATTGACTTGGCAAAAACGTTTACATTCCGATATCAGTGTCCAATACTTTATCAGCCAGGAAAGCTTGAGGGTGGCACACCATGTTTGACCGACTCTTTGTGGTATCTGCGGGAGTACCAACTTTATCGCTCGGCCACCAAGTCGGAGGAGCCTGTGCTGTATTATTTCCTGGATGGGCTGGCGATTGGGTTTGTGCGGGAGGAGCTGCTGGCTGTTATCTCGGAACACTTAGTCCGCCAGCAGTTCCTCTAGCAGGTCGTCTGAGCGCCCAGTGATATTCTGATGTCCGTAGGCAAGTGAGTCCATTCCCTTTTCCCAGAGCTTCGAGTCAAAGGGTGAGAGGCTGACCTACAAGCTGTCCGTATCCATTTAGAGGAGATCGATCCGGTCTCCATAGTCCTTCCTGGACTGGTTATAGTGGAAGTCATACATCAGGTTCTTGACGAGGTCAAAGATGATCATCCCCACATACAATGATCGATTAAGAATAAGTCTGTTCTGATGCATGTGAAGGGCAGCGAGGTCGTTGTGGAAGATTTAGCGCTGTGCGAAGGCTGGGCTTGCAATGAGTCAGGAGTGAGTGAGTAGTCATACCACGACGTTGCCTACATGTGCCAGAACACGAGTGTGTCCACAGTTCCTATTATCCTGGACAATGATCAGCCCAGCCAGTACAGCACCCGGTCACACCATTTAAGTATTGAGAGTAGGATGAAGCCAGAGGAAACTTTGGTGGACGTCCGTAGCGATTCTGACATGCAATGAGTCATCGCTGTTTGTCTGCTTCCGAACTTCACACTAGTTTGACATCAACCCACTTGCGATGGTTTTCCATAGTCTTGCCGAAGACAATGTTATTCATCAGCTTGTACAGGTCCTTCTCGATGTCGCTGGTAGCCTGATTGCAGAGCTCTGTGTTCATCCGAATGTAGAGCTCCATCCAAGGGCTCTGGTCGAATCTTAGAGCCCAGTGAATCTTGCATGTCCTGAGATGAACAAAGCTGCAGGTAGCGGTAGTGCACCACCTGTCGTGCAGCTACTGTGGGTATTCGAGATAAACCTTCAAGAGGTAACCTTTTTTCTCGTCTATCGTGAGAGATGCAACTTCTCTCGAGATGCTCAGTCTTCTACACACTCAGAAGCGCCTGTAGACAGCGTCTGCCTCATGGTCCATCTGAACAGTTTGTTTGCATCGAGACAGAGCATGTGAGTATTGGGCTCGGTGGAATCATACCCCAGAACCTTTCTGTTGCTGGCCTTGGAGACCATTGATATCCCTCCCCGGAATCCTTTCTCGATGAAGAGGTGCAGGTCGTAATCTGTGAGCAACTGGAGCTGTACTCTCGCATTCTTCAGCAATGCATCCCGAGACAGTTCGGGACCCGTGTAATAATGTGGTGGGTCTAGACCATACTGCTTAAGGCAGGTCTTCTTAAAGGTCTCGAAGTCAGCGAGAAGAAGCACGTCTGTGCAGAGATAGGCTGTAGTAGTCCCCACATTTTGGCGCTCACTGCTGCCCATATCCTCATAGGGGTAGACACCCTTCCTCAACAAGCTGTCTGGCTCATATCTTGCTGTGGTCTGGAAGGTTTCTGGCTTGCAGTAGGAACTGTGCGCTGTCGATAAACCAAACGTTGGTCTAGGGATCTAAGGAGATTTACTTGTCCACGTTTTGGGGGATGCAGGGATGCATTACCAGGTGGGAGTCATATCGCCGCAAGTTGTGGAAGACCACATGTATACTGCTACTCCTATTTCCTCACCCCACATTACCCTAGGGTGGAAGCCTTGGTCCACGCGACTCAAAAAGTGAAATCCCCAGATCTCTAGGCCCAGATATGCGGACATTCCCGGATTTGTCAAGTAACATTGAAGTAAACTGAAGGGGGTCTTTGGTCACATTTAGGGGAAGAGAACTCTTGCTGGGCCAGGTTCCGAAAGGGCACCTAGATGCCTCTTGATCCTTTGAAAGCACATTGGATTTAAATCATATTGACCTTTGTGACGTTACTAACTCCACCTCGGGTGTAAAGGGAAGGATGGCTCATAGGACTGGCAACATGGTTGAGCAAATGATGTAGGATGAATGACGCACTCTCGCTGACCCCAGTATTTATGAACAATTTCAAAAGGGCATGTAGACACGAAAGGGCACGTAGACACCTCCATTCTTTGAAAGAGCATTGAAGGTTGCATTGATAATGGACATTTACATATGACCTTCGTGACGTCACTTCCGGTTCTGTGACCGAAAGCGACCTTTGACCCCTGTGCACCATTTTTATCCAGTAGAGTAAAAGAGTTTATAGTCTCATTGACCTCTTGAAAGAGCAGGTATAGGCTCATTGACCTTTGATCTCTAAGTGTAACATACAGGTCCTTTGTCAAGTGACCAGAAGTGACCTTTGACCCCTGCAAACCATTATTATCCAGTATTGTGTGCATGTGTAGGGGTCAAATGTCAGTCTTTCGGTCACGTGACAAAGGACACCGATGTTGCACTCCGAGGTTAATGAGCCTATATCTGCTCTTTTAACTTTGTGCAAAAGTGAGATTGAGTGATAAGGATTTAACGTCGCTTTCAACATTGTTTGTCATATCCCCACGAACCAACTAAGCACCACCCAGCCAAGTTGTGTTCCTGCTACTTTAAAGAAGAAATCTTTGAAGCAGCATGGAACCAGACACCCTCCATCCACCCCATAAAATGCTGAGGACAGCACATAAGACACAGACAGGACGTTTACACGGTGCAACAAAGACAAATGATATTACGGTGCTAGACATCACATTATCCAGTTCCTATTGCTCCAAAGCAAAATGCATTTAAGCAGCAAAAGTTTGATACGTGCACCATGAATATTTTCCGACATAAAACTGTATTACCGAGACTGCACATATTCATGTTTCTTCAATTATCTGAGAGGATATTATAAATAAACATGTAGGCTAGTACAAAAGATTTGTAAAAGAAGTCACAATTGTACCAGGCATACAAGTGTAATGTAATATATGAGGAAGGAAGACATGAAGAACATAACATTTGTAGAATTTCATTTGATTTATTTATTTAATATATTTATACAGTGTAGCTCAACTCAGCTTAAATGGCTGCTTTCCAGTGAGGTCCTCGTTTATATTCATATATACAGTTTACAGGAGGACATGTTCTTATGTAATATTATTTATAACTGAAGTGGGAGGACTTGAACACATCTGCCAGCTTTGATTATTAAAGTATAGTATTTGAAATAAGGCCATCCATAATAATAGTTGTGTTTGAGGTTAGAAGGTTCAACAATAGGTAGGTGTGTAAGTCGATAAGCAATTATTTTGGCATGTTATTTTGAAAAAGTTGCTCAGAAAAGATTCAAAGATACCCTATAGTCATTTTATCTACTTCAAATTGATCTAATCACTCGGAAAGTAGTAAATGGTAACATTAATTGTTGAAAATTTAGAGCCGACCACAACTTCAATCCTTACAGCATTGTAAAAAAAAAAAAAAAAAATTGGACCGACTGTAAAAAAGCTAAATATTTAGGGTATGTAGAGTTACCTCAAACACAGAGTATTTTATTAATGGCCTAAGCATGTGACTTCACAACTCTTCTTCATAAATTAATATTATATACATTCAATTATACCAGTACTTTCACAATTCTTCTTACATTCATTCAAGTCCAGCTATTAATGAATTACAATTTACAACTTCTTTTAGCATTGACAACACAATGTTTTCAGTCTCAATTTAATCTGCCACTAAACTCCCACTGGAAAACAGACAATAATATGTGCACACACTGTTCTAATGAAATGACATAGGTGATGTAGTTTTGATTTCCTGTGGCTTGATGATTTATCAACAATATTAAAGCTGTCCGTAAAAGTTTTTTCTCCATTGTAAGGTCTCTAATATTAAATTCACATTACCTACTCTCTTGCAGAAATATTAGGGTGAACAAATTTATTGTAAAATGAAGTTGACGAAACAGCACAAAAACAAATGTTGCAAGAAAACTAGGGGGTGAACAGTGACAGTATTGAAGACCAAATGTCCAACCTCCAGATGGAATGACATTTAAAATACAACATAACCAATAATATTGTGGACCTGCAATTATTAATAATAATAGCAATATCTAATCATCCAGAAAATCTGCAAGTTTGATTCATTTTGAAAGTATACGTATGTTCTCATGTTACACTGTGCTGAACTTTAGTTTTGCAATAAACACGTTGATCACTAAGAAAGCACCAAAACTTGACTTTTCCATTTGAACTGAAATTATTTTGAATCAAACATGCATCTCACAATTTAAGTTTGAAATTGTAAATGATCAAAATTTGTCCATCTTATCTTTTGCTGTTTGCTTTCTTTGAAAAAAACCTCAAACAAGAATATACCATATAGCACTAGTAATTTTCTAATAATGATATTATTGTACTCTTCATACAATCTTCACATTTCTCACGGGGCAGTCAAGTCTTATGTATGCAATGAGGCGGATGCATTAGAAGTCCGTGTCGGGAAGTTTGTGCCCCAGGGGGATGGAATCTACATTTCTATTGTATGTAATACTTGAATGCTTCCGAAATGTATCAATATATCAGATATAGATCCCATCACTGTATCAATTTGACTTCGTCAAACAAGAATGAAAGTGTATCTTCTCCTGCAGTCAATTACTTCAAAGCAGACACTGACAAACATTAACTGACTTGGATGAAGGACTGGACAAACAGAGATAGGATAAAAAAAACATTCATGAAAAATAGCAAAAAAGATCCTAATCACAATTTGTATGGTTTGATTCTGATATACTGTGACACTATCATGTTACTTTCATTCCTGATGAAGTACGACATAATAAGAAACCTGGAACACAGGGTGGCAGGAATTCACTAACCCCAACAGCACTGATCCATTATTATTGTATAACTTAAACAGTCCGCACTTTCTCCACACAAAATTTCAATTGTTCAGCTAAGCTCAGTAAAGGTCCTGGAATATAGTCAATCCAGTTCATCACAGTCTTCTATGCCATTTTCAGTCTTCAGCGTTACAACATCACTGTTCCTGATACGGACAGTCTCACCAGAAAGGACACCTGAAATGACCAGAAGATTGAATTACATCTAAAAAATCAAATTTACCTAGAACCAGTTGAGTTGTCAAATTGGGTAACATTAGTACATGTAAGATTGTGGAAGTCAGACAAAAATTATTTCAAGGTATTCCTAGGCTCTCATTTGCAGATTGTCTGGTAATGAGTGAGTGAGTGAGTGAGTCCATCCGAATCCTTTCGTCGGCAAAATAAGGAGAACCGTTGACATTAGAACCTTGATTTTTGGCATGAACGTGTATGAGGGGACTGCTACCAGCAAGTTCTGAGCTAACCTACTTTTGATGAAATTTAGGGACTAATCCAGGCATTTCTTGGGGACACCGATCGACTACCGCGAAACCGGAAAGTAGCAAAACCGGAAGAAAACATTATGCGCAAAACCAATGCACAGTGGGCTTAAACCATGCTAAAATGGCGGCCCGCATGGATTTCGAAGCATGATGCGAGTGTGAAAATTTAGTCTGTACACAGGCAATAATCAATTATTTCTTTTGATAAATAAGTCCATTAGATTGATTTTAAGTCTCCTACGACCAGGTCAAGGTACACACACTTAAATCATATCAAATTCTACTTCGTAGGTCCTATGGCGTTAGTCACACTATTCATGTCTCACAAGTTCCTTCTTTCAAAAAAAAAAAATTCTCAACACATTTCTCAAAAACATCACATAGACAAACAAGAGCCAAAGCTGGTTTCAACATATGCCCGCACATCAAAGAAAATTTACATCAGAGTAACCTATAGCTTCCCCAAAATAGAGCACTGCCTTGTTTGAGTAATAGGGGACTTGCACAATATCAACTGTCCAATCAGATCCTGTGATTGCCACTTCCTGTGTGCTGATTTTGGCTCAGTTAACCAATCAACAGATAGAACTACCACTTCCACTTTATCTTCTGGTCCTACTGTGTATGCCTCCCATTTTCTGACCTCAAACTCAACAGGATGTTTCTTCCCCCTTGATGTCAAGATATACCCAGAGATATTGCCAGAAAGTGAACGAAGGGTTCAATTCAAACCCAAACTTCACCTAGTAGTGACAACACTTTAGTCGGCATTGTCTTAAGGATGGTTTCTGATGGACATGCAAAATTATACAGCAGGTCACCAGAAGACTTTTATATTATGATAGTCATTAGACAAAATTTCAAAATACTTCAAGTCCAACTATTACCAATTAATAATTTTAAAGATTTTCTTTCTCATCGGATAATCAGTTCCTGCAAGGCATAGATACAGAACAGTAAAGGATTGTACATAATAATGAAGTATATGTCTTACCAGCCAATATAACACTGGCAGAGGTTTTCATGTGATGTGGCTTGTTTGATGAGGAGTTCCACCTGTGTCTGTACATCTATAGGGTCAGCCATGGGAAAGTCTCGACCTGAAACAGAATTGTTAGCTGAACTTTGAAAGGGGTCAAATCTTACTTTGATAGCACTCAGCAGTCACAATTCCAAAATGTGTCACCGTAATGTGGTGTCAAAGAGATGAAACTGTGAATGATATTCAGTGAATTTTACAAGAACTGATAGTTGAAAAATACTGCAGATTTCAAACATAGGGAATATCCCAAACGTGTGGAAAGGTGCATTGTTTTATGTGAACTGACCACAGCCTTGATTTGTCAGAGACAAAGTTCTGGCTGATACAATTCAAACAAATAACAGTGGATCTGTATAGTCACTGCCAGTATTTACAGTGGTATATCTGTTACACTCAGATGTTGATTTGACGGTTTTCACGTTACAACAGATATCCACCTTTCTGTCTAACAAACTAAAATGATCAAATAATTAGAGATTATGACGCAATTGAAAGAGAAGATGGAATGGTGAATATTTCAGTTGTTACAGACCTGTCAGCTTGTCTCGCACCCTGTTCACAATAGATATGGCCTTCTTATTGAGGGCTTCAGGCTGGACACTGTCCTCATCTGAAATTACATTCAGTTAAATTTATCTTACAGTAAAGCATTTGGTGTGTATGTCACTCTTGAAAATTGGTTCATGAATATGCTAGCCTTTCAAATGTTATTTGCACCTCTGTTTAGAAAGCTAAATGAAGAAATTGAAATGAAATCAAGGTATTATACATAGTCAGCTACTTCAGGGATTCCGCTAGGGTCCATTTGGGTCCGTCAACGGACTCATTCCCCCCACTGAATGAAATAAAAATTCCCCTTTTGGTCTGCTTGTTATGAAGTAAAGTGGTAGCTAAAGGTTTAAAATGTTACTTTATATCCCTCCAAGTCTTCCCTTCATGAATATCAATGAAAACACATGTGGAAATTCACATTTGAAAAGACGGCAATTGCCGGAATTAGGACAATGACCCGACGGTTCTCTGAAGCACGTGGAAAATTTCCCGCTTCCTGAGGTATGATAGCACTCCATTTTCAGCTAACATTCTGCGACTACAGTCTGTCCATCCAGCCAGATTTCTGCTCTTCCAGTGCAGGCCACGGAAATGAAAGTAGAAGCTCTGTAAGGTCAAGTTAACAACTGTCACCATTCGGGTATATTATTAGATCATCTGAGGGCATAATTTTGTTTGCCATGATGTTTTTCAGCTCTCACTATCAAAATCTGTTCATGTGGTGCTCTTCGCCACGTCCGCGTATCGACTCGGTTAGCGATCGTCCCGAAAGATTTCTGCTTCCAAGTTCAAATTATCGCGGTAATACATACGTAGCAAAGAGTGTAAATAGACTTTAAACAGACGTTCCTGCTGTTAATCTTTATTATAAAATCCATCTCTAGACGCTCTCTCAGGCCATCAATTTAAACGGCAATTATCAAAAATCTTCTGCCGCCGCGAGGGGGGAAACCCCCCTCTCGGACTCTCCCCCTTCAGTCGCTACGCTCCCTCAGACTTGGTCGCTTCGCTCCCTCGTATTTGCGGACCCAGATTTTTTTTTCTGGCGGAATCCCTGTACTTTTATGTCAGTAATGCGCTAATGTTTTTACTGTTTTAACACTGACAATAAACAAACTATCTCATCTTAATGTCACATGATAATCATAGTTAAGTTACATCTGTCTGAATTCCTAACCACCTCGTTCACTATGGTAATCCCTCTAATAATTCAATCACAGGAAGTGAAATTTCCCACCATAAATCTGAAGGCGATCAAATTTATTAGAACGAAAAGTTTACAAAATGGTACAATATCATGCGGATAATCCATTATTTCATTGTTGTTTCAATGATTTTAGGGAGTGATCAAATTTATTAGAACAGCCGGTTGAATTTTGCCCCAAATGAATTTTTATAGGGAATGAACTATTAGAGTGATTACCATATATTCAATAACTATTTGTACAAGTGTGTAGAGAATGAACAATGATTATACAATAATTTTGTTAAAATTAAACTGAATAAAATATGCCGATAAAGGAGACTAATACAGCTCAGAATATTACACAAATATGTTGATACCATAAACTTCGTAGCATATGAGATGTGCAGAAAATTTATCTGAAATTGCCTCAAATATACCAAGATATCTGCAGACACAACTAGGAAATACTCAGAGCATATGACAAGATAATAAACTTGACGCTAATAAATTTGACGATAATAAACTTGATGCTAAATTTCTTTCGAACATGATATTTCATTTTGTCACTCCAAACTGCACCTCATGGAAGCCAAAATCTCATTAAACCGCACCAGGTCCTTTCTCCACATTTCCTTGTATAGATATACGGTAAACATTCCAAATATTCGATCACCGGAAGTGATTTCAAGGCCTCAAAAATCAGAGGGTGATCGTAAATACTGGAACGTCCGGTAAGGAGAAAAACAGCCTTGATCGTATCATTGGAATGTGGTCTGTTTGCCAGACAGAGTTATCTTGTCTTTCCCATACGAAGAATTCAGTTGCTGTGAAGAAATCTGATGCAATTCACCAGCACACACGTTACAACTTGATATCCCCGGGAACGTCACCCGACAAGGTTTGAAGTCTGCTCCCTTCCATTGCCTCCTTTGTACACGGCCCAAGTGCCTCCCACACGAATAATACAGGGCAGGTCTGGCAGGTAAATGGGGGACAGCGAGGGGTTTAGCATATACGATGAACAAATATATTAACGTTGAAGATCTCTCAAATTTGTTACTTAAGATAATGATGTGTGGCTTTCTATCATAACGAAGTCTTTATTAGTCTCTTATATTAATTCAAAAGATAATAAATTTGAGGAGCTGAATTCAGTTACTTTTCCATCATGTAACGAAGTCTTTGTTCGTCAATCAAATTTCTTCAAAATACGTCGTTCCGCGTGATTTGTCAGTCCTGTGAGCTGAGCACATAGCGGTGATCGTATTTACATTGGAATGCGAGACTGCCACTTCATGGGGTGATCGTATCTGAGTTAAAACTTCCGATCGTAAACTTCCCGATAAAATGGGGGTGATCGTAATAGGAAAGATGATCGAATATTTGGAATGTTTACCGTAACAGGTAAACCGAGCCATATTTTTTGTCCTCGAATTGAATAGAATTCAGTGTCTAAGAGACTGTGAGGTATTTACCATCAGATCCTGAGGCCTCTCCATGAGCGTTGGTCTTCTTATGACTAGATTGGGTCAGGTCTACACTCTCCAGGATATCAGCTGTAACAAGTACAAAACACGGGGTTCCCAGTTTAACATGCAGGAATTAATCACAAAACTGAACGAGCTGATAAATTAGATCAAATTGTCAGAATACATCTCTTGACTATTAATGCCAGAACTGGTATCACTAGGTTGAATATGGTGAATCTCTAGCTTCAAAGCTAATTTTTGTTGTTATATTTTTGTTTTTTTATTTTCTAGCTGTCACACAGATCAAATATGCCCAAATTTTCTGGCAAACCGATGTAGTAGTTTAATACAATTTGCATGAACACTGTTCTTTGTGTAACTAGAAGAGTCAGGCTTCAACAATACTATTTCCTGCAAATAAAACAAGATATCAAACAACTCTTTGACTCAATGTTGCAGAACATTCTTTTGGCAAAATTTCGACAGATAAATGTGTAATGGAAAGAAAAAAATTGAGATTTGCTGTGAGTAGTTAAAAAAGTTGAAGCGGCACTGAAAAAATTATGTGACGGTGTCTGTGGAAATTAGAAATTTGTTTATCCAGCTCTACACATTTGAATTAAAGAACTAAATAGGTCTTTCCATGAAAGTGTTTGTGACTGCATTCATAAATACAGGAATTTCCCCATTTTAAAACACAAATCTTCACTCAGTAATTTTAATATTCAGAAGACATTTTCTCCAATAGTTTGGTCCATCAATGTCACGTCTGATAAAACACAGAGTTACTTACCTTGTTCTTGGCTGCCACCAGAGCAGGAGTCTGATCGTGTCTTTGGTTTCGCCTTTGTGGTGGCTGTAGACAAAAGGAACATTAGTTAGTGTGTTATCATTAAGACCAAGAAGAACACAGAGCTGGCAAGTAAAACTTCAGTACAGGGCTCACATATTTACAGCTAACAGGTAAAAAGCCAAAACATTACTTAATACTTCCATAATGCACAAAGCAGTCATTCAACTACCACATTATATGCATGCAAAATTTGCTGTACACAAACTGGAACTTCCACAATCAACTTCCACCATCCTGGTGTGTTGTATGTAATACTTACTGTCCAGGAGTCTCCAGTTAAGTAAAGGGTCGTACACGAAGGCCTCTAATACTGCCATCAGACTGTCCTTGTGTTCCCGTAACACTTCCATCACGCTTTCACAGGTCATCCGATAGTTGCCATCAATACCCGTCACCTTCAGGAGAAAACATAACAATGAAATGAAAATTTGAAAATATACAGAATTGAGAGTAAACACACCAGCAAGTAAAGATGGATCCTGATCTGACAATGGATCATTTCAAAATCAGAATACAGAAGGAAAATCACAGTGTCTCCACTTGGGTTATAGAACACAGTGGCACATGTAAAATAAGAGCAGATGTTTCATTCTAATAAGACGGAAATTAGATAATTTTTTTGTTTATTTCAAGAATTTTAGGAGGTATATGCAGACAGTGAATATTATGTACAGTGAAACCTGTGTAAACTGACCGTGCTTGTGACCAGATTATAGTGTTGGTTTTGACAGGGTTCTGGTTTATCAAGGCTCAAATTGCTTTAAATTTAAGTATTGGGATCATGAATAATGTCAGTATTTAGAGGTTGGTCGGTTTACACAGGTGTCAATATTCACAGGTTTCATTGTACTACTATATTCAGTCTATATTCTATTAAATGAAATTGGTATTTTCCCATTCTCACCTCCATAGCATTAATCAGCATTCTGGTCAGCCTGAATGGTATTTTCTCCGGAAATTTCTCTCTGGTCATAGCGACCTCGAAACAGTCCCCAAAATCAATGTGAGTGATCTTTCCACTCATTCTGTCCAGCATCAGGTTTGAGGGATGTCTGAAGGTAAATAATAGAGACATTATTATATGTACCACCCCAGTATTGCTGCACTAAAGTTCCTCTAAAATGGAGGAATTTCTAACTGAATTAGTAAATTGAAATTTGATGGATTCATGATTCGGATTATTTAATGGTGTTGAAATTTAATTCTCAAAACAAATGTTTCAATAATCCAGTCACCTCATTAACATGAATTCACTAAAGCAGGCCTTGCATTTTGACGGGGCCGATCGGCCCCGGCCCCGGCCCCGTGATCGACCCCGTGAGCACTTTTCACGGGGATTTTTCATCGGCCCCGTCAAATCACTCCAGTGAGTATATTCCCAAATCTTCGTGGAATAAATCTAATCCTAGTACTGTGTCTTCTGTCTTGACGATTTGTGCTTGGGCCAAGAAAAAAAATATGTCTAGTTTCCGGTTACCCGACCGAGTTTAAATAAATCGTGCGAGTCTAATAATTTTATCAGCAAATTCCAACGAAATCACAACGAAGACCACGTTTTACAACAACAACAACCGTAAAGCGGCGCGCCCACTGCAGCATACCGTAAAGTGTGACGTGACTGTAGAGCAGCATGGCATGGAGGCCGGTTGACGACCGTTTCAGCAAATAAAGCACCTACTCCTAGGTCGGGAATCGAGAAATCAGCAACGTGATTACGGTTCAGTCGACCTGATCATGTTTATCAGGACAATTTTAAACATATTCTCCATCAACTTCGAAAGAAATCTACTGATTTTATGGCTTGAAATGGCGTTTGTTGAAGCAGTGTTTCGTGGACACGGCAAGTGGTGTTCGTTTCAGTGAAATCGGCGACGACACCGTCAAAGTCTAACCGACCGGTACCATTTCTCCGCTAAAAAATCCAAAATTTCCCGACTGTTTTATTATGAAGGCATTGCAATAAACCCCCAAGATTCAAGCAAGTAATAATTCTTCGTTTTTCAAGAAATGGCGTGTTCAAATCGTTGTATTATCCCGTCTCGTTTCTCAAATTGCTCGAATTAGATAGGCGCTGGTACAGATCTCCATGATGTTCAAATTAATTTCCCATTTCATTTTATGTTGTATATGTCAATTCTTTTCTTCGGACTTTTCCAGAAAACAAGTGCACTCCCCCTATGGAAGGCACTGGAATTCCACATGGAATTTTGTATTTTTCACTAAAAATCCTCGAAATTCTACAGGGAAATTTCATCATTCCTGGAGGGAAATCCTTGGAATATATTGTTTTGCATATCAAGTTAATAAATTAAAACGATACTCGTTTTGGTGGTAATTGAAAACAGCAGTCAAAACACATTATTGGCAATTATTATTTCTACAATATCAGTACAATAACTGGTTTCAGCAGAAGTCGTTGAAATAACAAGATTTGCTGGATATTTGCAAAAATACCAACATGGAGGGTATTCATTCCCCCCCCCCCTCTCCCTTTATCTTTTTGGTGATAAAATCTTTTGAATATCTGAAAATATGGGGGAATATGTTGGGGGGGGGGGGGATATATGTCCTGGGAGAATATGTTCAAGTGGGTGGGAATGTTGTACAATCAAGAATAATTTGTAGAGCATTGTATGGGACAGGAGTACTGGACATCAAAATAAAATTTATTTCCAAACAAAGGTTTGGTTGATATAATATGACCTATAATACATTGTCGTGTGGTGAAATTTGAAATCAGCCCTGATGGCCAAAAATCAGCCCCGTGACCCTGCAAGACGGGGCCTATTGATCAGCCCCGTCTTATTTCTAGAATGCAAGGCCTGCTAAAGCTTGAAACAAATTCTAAATTGACATTTGTTCTAAAACATTTTATAATGAATTCAATAAAGTATAGTAAGATGATCTTTCCAACCTAATTTTCTCTTGAACATTTCATTTGCTAGTTTGTGTGAAACTGGGCGAAAATTTTAAATATGAATGAATGTTAGTTATACACCAGTACCTTTCACCCAGAGCTGTATTCTTTACCAAGCCTTATTAAAGCATTAAATGATTGTCTAAACCTATGACCAGTATGGGATATGGAATGGTTGAGTTACCTGTCTCCCAGTCCCAGCACATAGCCTACCATAGACATGACAGCCAGTGATCTTGTGTAGTTAGTCCGTCTGTCAAACCACACCTGCAAGGTTAACATAGTATTCACAACTCAGAATTTTCCCAACTTGAAAATTTGGGAAAGCCTCATTTGGCTCTACAACACAAGGCACAGGATTTCTTTCTCAGTCCAAGTGTTGCCACATATGAAAACCAACCAGATCCATGTAGGGCTAACTTGATCAATGGTTGGTTTGCACGAGAATCCAAGTTAATCCTTGGACAATACTCTCTTGCCCTGATAGCAGCGACAGGTGCATGCATTAACATGTGGGTCACCATGTGAGCTCCGGTTTGTTCTCCTGGTCTCGCCCCTATCTCTTTGACCTGTGCAAGGTTTATTAACTATTGCTAACTGGGGTAAATATGATAAATATGCATCAAATTTTCCAACTATTCCAAGAAAAGACCAATAAGCTCACACTTGTCATAATTTGGGCAAACTTGAGATGGTAGGCAAGTAATCAATGATCAAATAAATTTCCTAGGTTAAGGAGATACCAAAACACCTCAATTAATGAGGCGGGTGGAGGGGGGGATTTGGATTTATGTCACACTCAAAGTTGTTTCACTCATATGGTGACAGTCAGTTTGGTTGGTGTAAGAAGCCGGAGTACCTGGAGAGAATCATCGCTCGTCAACAAGTAACCGACAAACTTTCACACATGGACCAGCTGGGCTCGAACCCGTGCCGCTTCAGCGGTGTGAGGCTAGCGGTCACCAGCGAAGCACCTTAGACCACTCGGCCACCAAGGACCCTTCTCAATTAATGAACCAGGAATTGTGCAATCAGCCAGGTGCCAATACACCACCTGCTGCTATCGGGGCAAGATAATATTGTCTGAGGATTAACTTGAATTATAGTGCAAAACTTGGATTCTGATGAACATAATTAATACAACCCAATTGTATCATGTACATACTAAAATATTTTAAATGGAACACCAGGCACTTGAAGTAATAACTTGGTACAACGTTCAGCTTACCACAAAAACATGAAGAAGAGGGCGAGAACAAATCAAGGGACGCAATAGCATAATCTGGAAAGTGTTTTATCTCCCTTGTTCCACTCAAGATCCCTACCTCAGAGCTGGGACTTTTGTACCAGAGTATCTTGGCTAAGTCGTCTCCCTGTGTGTGCTCCAGAGCATGCTCAAACACCTCCACTTTCTGCATTAATGTTAGATGATCATAATCTGGGGCCATCTGGTGAAATCACACAAAAATACAACACAGATTACATTTTGTGATCCACAAATTTTCATACATTTAAGGATATTGAAACTCTGCCAGACAATGAGAATAATATAACAGACTATGGTTAAGATATTCACAACAGAATGTGACAATTAAAGACGAAGATAAACAAGTGTTCTCTTTAAAAACTGTGATCACGATAGCCAGATGACTTCACTAAGCTGGCTTGCGATCTTTCGTTCTACAGATGTCGCCAATGATTTATGATGTAGGGCTTTATGCTGAATGCTCTATAAAAATACTCAAGTTAGAACTTTCGTGTAGTGGAATTTTTTTTCAGATCCTAGCTCAAATGATATACCACATACCCTGAGCATGAGGCGATGTTCTATGTTGAGTAAGATCTTTTTCTTCTCGCGGTAGTCTCTGATCAGTGAGTGGAGAGTGTCACAGTGAGGCACCCAGCCAATTAGACCAGAGTTTGTAGACAATGGAATTACAGCATACCTCTGAATACTAAAACAGATAGATGATCATGGCAATACAATTATTCAATGACATATTTGTTCTCTGTCATTAGGTTGAATAAAATTAATCTCTAGCTTAACAGGTACATTAAACAAGCATTCTGAGAACCCCAACATCTCACCTTGCGGGGTCATCTGCTGAAGTTGCAACAGTATTGAAAGCATACATGTACAGCAAACTTTCTACGTAGAGGTGTACATGTAAATTTTTGCCTAACAAAAAACATTAGCATTGGAAATGTATGAAGACTAAACCTCAATAATTTAGCCATACTTAATATTTCATGTCACAAAGAACACATGCACATCTCGTATAGACAATGTCTGACATGGATGATCTGGTACAGACAAAAACATCTGACAGATTATGTGATACAGACAATAATGTCTGACTTAGATGATCCGGTACAGACAATAAAGTCTGGAATAGATGATCTGGTACAGACAATAATGTCTGGAATAGATTATCTGGCACATAGCATTAGTCCCATGTAGGATTACTGCCAGATAGATCAATCCTGGGTAGGATTATCATTGGCAAATTACTAAGTCCAAAACCTCATAATTCGGACACAAATTAATATTTCATCTCATAAATAGCACACGCACATCCTCCAATCATAAGAAACATGTGTACCAAGTTTCATAATCATCCATTGACAGCTGACAACTGCAGCAAACTTTCTATGTACATGTGTACATGTAGAGGCCTACATGTACAATTCTGCTGAACACAAAACTCTATCATTTGCCATAATTTGGACCAAAATTAATATTTCATCTCAAAATAACACAGGTACATCCTCTAATCATAAAAAACATGTGTACCAAGTTTCATAATCATCCAATGACAGCTGACAACTGCAACAAACTTTCTATGTACATTTGTACATGTAGAGGCATACATGTACAATTCTGCTAAACAGAAAACTCTTCATTTGCCATAATTTGGACAAAAATTAATATTTCATCTCAAAAATAGCACAGGTACATCCTCTAATCATAAGAAACATGTGTGCCAAGTTTCATCCAATGACAGCTGACAACTGCAGCAAACTTTCTAAGTACAGATGTACATGTGCACTTCAGCTAAACGCAAAACTCTATCATAGGGATTTTAACACTGGAGCACCCATGGAATCCCCAGGGGTAGTCCCCCAGGTGAAATTCCCTCCCATATTTTTATTATTTTTTCTAAATTTTTCTAGATTTTTTTTGAATTTGCTAAACCAAAAATTAAACATTTATAAACAATGTTAGTATTTGTAACCAAATCAAACCTGCTTTTGCTATGCCTTATCTCCCTTTAGGAAGAATCCTACAAATAGTTAAAAACGAAAAGTTGTCTCCCCTTAGGGAGCTCTCTCAGCCCAGCTAGGTTACTTAAGCTCTGCCCAATCCATAATCTCCCTCTTTCTCACTCTTATAGCCCGAGACGTGTGGTGTGCAAGGCCGTGGAGTGAGGGGCAGGATGGGAGGGTAATCAAAGCAAAAGCAGGTTTGATTTGGTTACAAATACTAACATTGTTTATAAATGTTTAATATTTGTGACCCAAATCTACACCTGCTTTTGCTATGCCTCACTACCAACATAAGGAGGTGGGCACCTCGGCCTTGTTGTAGTTCCAATAGCAGGCTGAGTAACCGCTGAGATGATCACGGACATGGCACACTAGTACTCGACAAGAGGAACCCTGGTCGGTGACGCTGTGGGTAGTCATGGAGTAATCATAATAGATAGTTGAATGTACTCATCCATGTAGCCGTGATCGTGGATGTGGTGCACTATATTTAACGAAGGAACTCGGGCCGGTGGCGCTGTGAGTATTCGAGTGGTAATCAGTGTATGACGAGAAGTGGTCATGTTTGTCCCGCCAACATTGCATACAAGGTGCCCATCTTATACCACTCTTTAGTCCACAAGCCGTCTTACGTCAACTCTCTGTACTTTAGTCCCTGTTGCTGACACTGGTAAACCTGAAAGTAGTACTCACGAATGTGTCAGTTCTTGTAAGATGACTTGTGAGTTGACAGCAGCTGCCTCTCTTGAGATGATCTAGTAAGTTGGTCATAATTGCCCTCATGCACCAAACTCTCTGTACTTTAAACTTGAAACTGACACAAAGTATACCTAAAAACCAATACTCACCCTTGTGTCAGGTCTTGAAAGATGTCTTGTGAGTTGGCAACAGGCTGACCTGTTGAGGTGATCATGTAATAAGGAGGACATGTGATTAGCTGTGATGATGCCGTAAGCTGGCTGACTGTATAGGCTTACAGCACACTAAAACTCACCCAAAGAGAACCCGGGTCGAAGACGCTGAGGGTACTCGTGGATTAAAATCAAAAACTTGATTGTAAATGTGGTACACAATACTCAATAGAAGGAAAAACCCAGGTCGTGGAGACGCAGTGGGTGTAGTAATAACCATGCCTAAACCATACTCACCGATGAGACGGGTCTTGTAAGTTGGCTGACTGACTGACCTATTGAGGTGATCATGTAATATGGTGGACATATGAAATGGCTGATTAGATGTGATGTTGCAGCAAGCTGGCTGATTGACGGACTTGCTGCGCTGAACGAAGATACCCCCCCTCTTTTTTGGAAGTTACTGGACCACGTGCTGGGCAGCCACCAGCGGCCCAAGCGTGGTCACTATCTGATTGTACTGACATATCTCTCAGATAGAAATCAGTGAACGTAGAATTTGCCGTCCATGCACAGGACTGGACAATGTCATGAAGGGATAAGTTCTTCCATAAAGGCCATGATGTAGCGATGGCACGAATTTCATGGGAAGAAGCAGAGGACAAAAGTGGGGGAGCGTCAATGGCAAGTTGATATGTCCACTTAATGGTCTTCTTCAACCAAGAAGCAATAGTATTCTTGGTAATGTCACGCACTGCGGATGGCTGAAGAGACAGAATAATAGACGACGAGAACCCCGACCAGGATCGGTACGAGTGAGATAGTGACGTATGGCTCGTACAGGGCATAACAGTAAGTCATCCTCAAGGTCACGAACAAAGTCTGATAAAGCAGGGATGGAGTACAAACGTTGAGCAGACGGACCTTGGCGCACAGCCTCATTCTTGGCGATGAACTCAGGGACGGGACGAAAGGAAAATGCGAGACCAATCCGCCGTCCAGGTCAGAGATGATCTTTCCAGAGCGTGAAGATCAGAAACTCTAGACGCCAAAGCAAAAGCCGCCAGAAAAGCAGTTTGTAGGAAACAGCTTTAAGAGAGGCGGACTGTAAAGGTTCGAAGGGCGGACGAATCAGGGCACAAAGAACCACACCAAAATCCCACTTCGGTAACAGCTGGCGAGTACGGCGAGACTGTAAGGCGAAAGCAGGTAGGGGAGCAAAGATATTGTCATTCAGACTAATGTCGATGCCGGTCGAAAGACGTAAAACCCTAGCCAAAGCAGACCGGAACCCCTCAATGGCGCTGATTTGAAACTTCTTATCACGATGTAGGTGAAGGAGGAAGTCAGCTACTAAGGAAACAGAGGCAGAGTCGGGATCGGAATCACGTTCTCGGCACCAGGAGGCGAAATAGGCCCATTTCGATTGATAGAGCTGCGATGATGGAAGATCGATTGGCTGAAACCATCGTCTGTGTAACTTCTGCTGAAAATCCTTGGACTGTAAGTGCACTCTGGATAGTCTGCAGACGTGTAAGTTGAGCCACCGTGGGTTGTGATGTATTATCCCGTGAGGTTGACGCAACAGGCTGGGCCAAACTGGAAAACGACGTGGCGGAGCAGTGAGAAGTGAAACCAGTGACGACGAGGTCACCATGGAACCACGAGCAGAATGACGCAGTCGTGCTGGGTAATCTAAAGAAGAACTTCCTGAAACAAGACCATGGGTGGGTAGGCATAAGCTAGGAAGTAGTCCCAGTTGATTGCATAGTTCCTCGTCGCGAACAAGTCGATCAAGGGGGGTCTCCAAGATGCTGCAGATCTGGCTGAAGACCTGTGGATGAAGGCCATTCGATCTGAAGCACGGTGTCGGGGCGGGAAAGGTGGTCCGCAAAACAAAGAGCCGACCCGGAACATGGCGAGCATTGAGATGACAGAGATGAATGAGAGCCCAGTCATAAAGATCCCACACCAGACGAAAACATTGACAAAGATCGGGTGGTACCCATCTTGTTGATGTGAGCACTGACAGTAGAGTTGTCCGTAGCGATGAGAAGGGACGAATTCACGAGACGCCAACTCCAATGCTGAATTGCTAGGATGACTGCCTTCATTTCCAGAAAGTTGATGTGAAGTCTGGCATCCAACCTAGACTATCTGCCGGACACCTCCAGTCCGTCCAGATGGCCTCCCCAACGGGTCTCGGAAGCATCGGTGTAGAGATGGTGATCCGGAGATGGAAATCGGAAAGGAACACCCCACATGACGATGTGGCGGGACTGCCACCAAAATCAGATGTGGATGTAGAGACGTCAATACCAGCACTAATGGATTGAGGCATGACGTCTGTAAATAAGACAGTTGGCACTGCAGTGACCAAACTAGGAGACGACCGTAATGAGTAAGGTCCTGCGTAGAAATGAATAGCCCTACAAGTTGATGACAAAACAACTATAATGCCAACGTCTAAAAACTGGTCCAACGGTCTATACGGGGACGAAGCACTTGATGGAGAGTGTCGAAAAACTGCCCCCAAAGTAACGACGAACCTAAGTAAACCTCGATGTGAAAGCCCCGAGATGGAGAAAAACGCCAAGACTAGAGAAGTGATACAAGGGCGATGTTGACTCCGAAAGGGAGGACTTGCCACTCAAACCGACGACCGTCGATGGTGAATCGTAGGAAACGCCGAAAACGAGGATGAATGGGTATAAGAAGATATGCATCTCGCAAAACGATGGAGGTCAAACAAGCGATAATGAAGACGCAACAACCGAATTGTCTTTTACGAAAAACACCAAAATCGAGAGACGTGCAGGCGAACAAACGTCGAAGCCTCTATGACAATCAAGAGAAAGATCTAGAAATGGAGACCGGGACTGTCGAACTTGACAACCCTGATAAGGAGGTATAAAAGAACGACGTGGTGAACGGCGTTATGGCGTACGGGAACGTCTAACAGATGTACGAGAACGACGTACAGGTGTATGAGAACAACGTGACGGCGTAATGGAACGTCGTCGAGGTGTAACAGAACGACGTAATGCGAAACGAGAAAAACGTTGCGTGAGAAAACGGCGTAGTGATTTCCCCAATTTCTTTCAAAACAGTTCAATTTATTGTACATATACGCTCACAATGGAGCAGGGTACAACCTTATAAAAGTACGAGAAACGACGTTAAGACGAGAAACGACGTACAGGTGTATGAGAACAACGTGACGGCGTAATGGAACGTCGTTGAGGTGTAACAGAACGACGTAAAGCGAAACGAGAAAGACGTTGCGTGAGAAAACGGCGTAGTGATTTTTCCAATTTCTATCAAATCAGTTCAATTTATTGTACATATACGCTCACAATGGAGCAGGGTACAACCTTATAAATGTACGAGAAACGACGTAGAGGTGAACAGGAACGACGTTATGGCGAACAAGAACGACGTAGAAGGAAAAACAACTGAAGTTGAATCCGAAAACTGTAAACCCGAAACTCGAAAAGTCACAGTGGAGTCCGAACAAAACAGCCGTAGTACGCGAAACTGTAATGAGATTTGAAACGCAGAGGAGATGAACACATTCATTGTTCCTAGCGTTAATCGTGGGCGTAACTCCGCCTGGTAGTAACATCCCCGACATCAACACAAAGAAACTTCCAACGTAAACTAGGAAGATCTTCAATAAAATTTAAAATTCCCCGAAGAGAGCAATTACATTTTGATGTCTCTCGCCGGTAGATGAACTAAGGTCATTAAATTTCACAATTTGAATTGACCAAACAAGAACAATGTTCAATCTAGACTCGTCCCCCAATTAGAGGTCTAAACTACACATAAGTCCTCAAATGGAATAGATGAAATTATCATCCAGAATAAAAATTCAGATCAAACAAATGCTGTAGACCAAAAGATGTTTGGACGAAGCTGTCGAGGAGAAAAACGGCAAAGAACATTGCTAAGGAGCAGTCTGTTGTTCTTCTTACAAGGCTGTAACCGGTAATCATACTCGGACGAAAGTAACTTACGAAGTACAAGAAGACCGCCCGATGGAACAGTCTTATGCTGTCCCAAGCAGATGATTGAGAAACTTCAGGCTTGATCTTTGCCCGGCCAACAGACTAGGGAAAGATCAATAAACACCCTACGTGTCGTCGAACGAGAGCAATTCTAAAGACTTCTCGGAGAAATAAACTCACACTCAAGCTAATAATAATAATTTCTCAGAAAGAAGAAAATAAAATTAAAGCTCAACCCAATTTGAATTGTAAGTCTAATTCAGTATACCGATGGGAAAGTTTGGTTGTGAAAAATAAATATATCACAATGCAATATTTACTAACAGAAAAATGTGTTCCAAAGAATAGCACAATTTCTTAATAAACAATCTCGTGATCTCTTTTCTTGTTCAACACACCCTTGATTACACAAAGAGAGTAATAAGGTAGCTCATTAAAATGTAACAAAGAGTCGTAGTGTATAGCTTTGACTTGTGGCGACGAAGACAAACGCAACAACAACGTAAGAATAAAAGACAGAGAAAAAACCTCTGCAAGTTCTCTCTTGATCACATGATATCAAATAAACAGAATAACACTTGATATAACAAGAGACTAAATTTTGGTAGGAACAATGAACTGTATGCATAGAAGTAAACTACCAAAAACTGGAAAAGTCCGAAACACAAGAACAACAACAACGAAAAATGAAGGTCTGCAAATTCCCTGCAGAAACTTGTAATTCTACGAAGTTATAGTACGTTGAAGCATTTCTATTCCGTGAAGCAAAAATCCTTTGTTCATTTTCGTACAGTTTCAACGTCATAAAAATATCCCAGCCGGTCAGGCTTACACACTGTACTCTGGACAGATCACGTTCCCGATAACAAAGAGCGGTCGAGAAAGCCGGGCTTTGGACAGAATCCTTTGTTGTCCAAACAAAGAAACGGGTTTGTCCACAAACGCGCCAGACAAAACTTTACCAACCGGTTCTGAACTGTCTGGGATTTAACATTATCCTAACATACAAACAGTCCCACTGACAGGGATTCCAATAGAATCTGGCTGGACTAAATTTATGCGATAACCAAACAAGAAACCAGAAAGATCATAGTTAAAATTTTGAAATCTCCGACAAGAGCAATTTCATTTTGGCGTCTTTCGTCCGCAGATAAAGCAGGGTCTACCGTAACCCGTAATAAATACGCTCGTCAAGCCTGGACATAAACCTCCAGGCGGTAACATCCCAACTTAGACACTCTAAACACGTGGCTGACGGTAACAAAGGTGACCTTTCGTGTGAGCATCCAACTAGACCAAAACTGCCGACACGAACGGCATGAATTAGAATTTACAGGGACAGATATCTCAGACATAATGTCTAAGAAATACAGCAAGAGAAAAATACAAGTTTAGCAAAGGTACAACCGAAGGTCAAACCAACAACAACCAAACCAGCACTCTATAGGACACTTCCTGATATGCACCACACTCGAGGAGGTACAAATAGAGAAAGAGGAAGATTATGGATTGGGCAGAGCTTAAGTAACCTAGCTGGGCTGAGAGAGCTCCCTAAGGGGAGACAACTTTTCGTTTTTAACTATTTGTAGGACTCTTCCTAAAGGGAGATAAGGCATAGCAAAAGCAGATGTAGATTTGGGTCACAAATACCTTATCATTTCCAGGCTGGGGACACGGACACCCTCTTTCTCCTCTCACAATATCTCCCCTTTACTTCGTAAGGCGAGATAAAAATTGATGAGCGGGATGCTTTTTTTCTTAAATCTTTTTATTTATTTAGTTTTTACTTTCACACAGACCAAATATATCCATCTTTCCTAGCAAACCGATGCAGAAGTTTAAAATACAATTTGCATGAAACCAACACTCTTCTTTGATTTACTTGAGGAGTCAGGCTTCAACAACAACATTTCCTGTAAATAAAACAAGACAAACAACTCTTTGACTCAATGTTGAACATTATTCTGGTAAACATTGAGAGAGAAATGTTAGAAAAAAAAGAGTATTTTTTCCCCCCTTTTTTTATTGTTGCTTGGGCAATAAAAATGGTTGACACAGCACTAAAACATTATGCAGCGGTGCCTGTGAAGCTACAAATTTATTTTATTCAACCTTAGTCAAGATTCTAATTAATTATACAACTCTCAGAGTGAGCAGATCTTTTTGCTTGTTTTAGACTATAATACTTTGTCATTGCCAAATAAATTGAGCTCTCACTAAAACGTAAATATCTAAACCATATTCAAAGAGACAAGAAAGGACGACACATTCGATACCACTCGTTTATTGGATATAGATAGCTTTAGATGGGTGAAAATCTGCTTCGTTCACCCCCCACATTTCTATAAACTTATGATTGAGAAAGAAGTGTGCCATCCTTTGTTACTTCCTAAAAGCAAAGGTTAATGAGCTCAAAATCATCCAGTCCAACTCAATACATGTTATATTTCCATGTCAACTTAATTTATGGATTTATGTATAGACTGTATAGAGCATGAATATCAGGGTATCTGCATGCAGGTCTTCATGAAAACTTGTAGGGGACAAAGGTACAGACTTACGAGAGGTTTTTCCTGAAGGTTTCAGGGTTATTGAGAAGAAGTGAGTTGACCAGACCAAAGAGCTGCATGACCCTCTCATCTTGTCTAAGGTCTTCATGACCCTTCAACAGGAACATGTACTCCTGACCATTACTACCTGTAATCACAAACAGTAGGTACCATCATATCAACATTTCCTCATGGCATAAACTTGCAGAAATATTGCAATATAGACATCCCAAGATCAAACTCCCTCAACAAGAAAGGAGCGAAACATGATAATGTTGCAATAGGCTCCAGGCAATACTTTGATATTGGCAATACCATAAAATAGGTAGCTTTCAAAATACAAAAGGGCATGAGGGCATTAAATAAGAACGTTAAATACAGTTAAATAAGGGCATTTGGAAACACAAGGGCATCATCTGGAATAGTCTAGCAATGAAATATTATGGCATTTCCAACGTAATCAATTGGTTCATTGCCTGTGTAACCATGACGGCTTGCAGTTACAGAGTTTGATCTCAGGTCAGCCCTATTAGATTATCATAAGTGGAGGAAAACTGCATGATTTTGGTCAAAATGTTCGGAACATCTCACCATCCAACCAACCCGATATACTTATTCAGATTCTGGAGAAAAATATAATAAAAATATACGCTCAGTGAACTTTGTACTCCCACATTCTTTGATAATAAGGATTTCTTAGAGTTTGTATGGATTAAGGTTGGTGTGGGGTGGGGGGGGGGAGGGGAGGGCTGATTTATTCAAAGAACCATGAACATACCAAATATGGAGAGTTTCCTGGGTCTCTGTTTGGAGGTGATGACTTGTAGAGAGCTCTGGACATGGTGGATCCTGATGATTGGCAGGTTTGGTTCATATGACCCAGGCACCGCCAACTCCAGGTCCTGACATCGTAATAACTTGGGAGAAACGTACTGCAGCTCTAAAGATGTCAGCTGGAATAGTTATACATGAATCAGAGATAATCAATATTAAAATTCAACATCAACTGTTTATTGAAACAAGACTGTTTCATTTAAAATGTTTTACTGCTCGCATATCACCAGACGTTAACTTCTTCATTGTTTTTCAAATCATAAATTATGGAATGACAAATGATTTTAGACTCACCCGTGTCACCAAAGCTTGAACAACATACAATTATTGAAATTCGTAATCAAAATCATATTTATTTTTCACTACAGATGCAACAATTTTAGTCAGAGCCAAGCAGAGTGTGCCCATTCATGAAGTCACGTTTTTTTTTTGGAGATGTCATTGGCCGAGGTTTGATTGTTGCTGTGTCAGGGACAGATACTAAAATGGTGTGAAAAATCCAAGATGGCCGATGGTAGCTCTGTGAAAATGAATACCAACCACCGCCTCCTGTGAAGGGAGTCCAAGTTTGAAGTCAAATCGGTTGAATTGTTCTCAAGATATCACGTTTATAACATGGCTGGATGGCAGTCATCTTTGATTACGCAGCTCGGTGAAAATTTATACCAACTGCCTTCTCAAGTGACTTTTTAAGTTAGAAGTTGATCAGTTGAATTGTTCTCAAGATATCGTGTTCACATCATGGTGTGAGAATTCCAAGATGGTTGATGGCAGCTGGCCATCTTGGAGAATTATGCATTTCGGTAAAAATACTAACATCCATCTCGCTGATGTGAAATGCATCCCTGCAAGTTTGAAGTCGATCGGTTGAATTGATGGCAGCCATCTCGGATTACGCATCTCAGTGAAAATCAATACCAATCACCATCTCACTGGTGTGAAGCATCTTGTCAAGTTTGAAGTTGATCGGTTAGATTGTTCTCGAGATAACGCGTTCAAAACATGGACAGATACTATATGGGTGAGAAATCCAAGATGGCTGCCATCTTGGATGAGGCCGCTCACTGAAAATCAATACCAATCGCTAATCGCTTGAATTATTCTCAAGATATCGTGTTCACAACATGGGTGGGACGAATGAAAAGACGGACGGAAAGTAGCATTTCCAAGTCCTCCCGCATTTCGTGGCAGGGGACAAAACATTTCATGCCTACATTTGACATGTTATGATTTAAGATCATTGTAGTATACAGGACCTTCCACCAGGGGTAACTTCATGTCAGGTTAGGTTAAGGAGCTTCCAAGCTTACCTGAGGGAGTTGTTTGGAGATTCTCCTGAATACATGGTAATACAGGTCCCAGGCCTGGGTCAGGTCTTTAACATTGCCTGACCTCTGGTACTTCTTACACCACTCCTGGGCCTCCATCAGATCACGACCATACGCCTAACCAGTCACAATAACATGGGGTTACAACCATGAGAACAATATCATCACATAGTGTCACTCCATGAGAGAATATATTTAGTTGATCTGTCATTCAAATTTCTATCGTTCAGGCCTTTATGTTACTGAGAACTATTTCATCTAGACTGACTCGACCCTTACATGAAAGATATGGCTCGCATTTTCTTACCAAGATCCATGTTTGGGCGAGAGCATTAGTTTGAACTGGATACAAATATTCCAAATCTATTATCACAGATCATCAGTAAAGGCCCACTGTATTACAGGGGAGAAAACCATTTCTGTGATATTAGTTCAATTGAAGCAAATGCCCTTGCCCTTTACAGGTCCTTTTATCACCAGATAAATGTCTAAGGAATGTCCTATATCCATAACTCACCTGGTTAAAAGAGGTCTCCTTCAAAGTCTGAGGTCCTTTCTCTATCATGGCATGAAGGGGCTCAAGGGTGGTGAACATGCCCTTGACATTTCGTTCCCCGAAATATAACCGGGAGGCCTCTTCCAGACCCTCATGCCAGAGCTCATGCCACAAAATGGCTACCCTGATTAGTTCATCACTCACCTGTATGATTAACATTTAATCAAAATTTACTTGAGAATCATGATTTAATTTCTAGGGATCGTGGATAGAAATTAACCAATCAAAAAGTATTTATCAATTACAGACAAAAACATGGACCATCAGGGTTTTTTTATATTATCAGAGCATTTGAGATGGAACTGAAGTTTGTCAAGAGGAAAAGTTAGTCCTATGTAACAAAATGTCTTGTGTTCCATATTCATGGTATCTTCTGTGTTTATCATTAAATTTGAGTTATGCAAATTCCTTCATTATAGGGATGGGATTTTGGGACAAAGAAGCAAATGGTAAATTTTCAAATAATTCAATTATGCTAATCCCTCTAATAATTCAACCGTTCATTCTATCAAATTTCAATCACCCCCAACTTCGGGAACAAATTTCAATCGGCTGTTCCAATAAATTTGACCACCTTCTAAAATCATCGAATAATGAAGAAATATTGGATTATATGCACGATTTTAAACCATTCAACTTCTTGTTCTAATAAATTTGACCACCCCTATATTTCATGGTGGGAAATTTGACTTCCTTTGATTGAATTATTAGAGAGATGCCCGCAAGTGCACTTCCTCGACCCACAATAATGGGGGCTATATCAATTTATTAGAATTGGAAATCAGTGAAACGATACAAAAACCTTTGTAGATCCTCCTACAGTTGATAAAATTTACTATGGTAATTCCCCTAATAAATCAATCACCAGAAGTGATATTCGATGTGGTAAAACAGAGGAGTGATAGATTTATTGCAAATGATCGAAAAGTGGCAATTGAACTCCCGAAAGTTGGGCAAATCAGCGATGACCCCTCGTTCGTAGAGAATGAATCAGCAAGGGCCAAGTTTCCAACATCGGCACTTTTGCAGCCACGTGCTGGATAAGAAGATCTAGACTTGAAATAAACAGTATGTATAGGTCTCAATATGCTACATATGGTCTTTGGTCTTATAACACTGTTTTTTTCCCACTGCCACCAACGCATGTCAACATGAGCACATAGTGTGTGCGTGATATTTTTTTTTAACAAATGGGAGCTATTGAAAATCGAGGGCGACTGATCGTATTTTTCTTCAAAAATCATGTGTGATCGATTTCCGATAGGGTAATCAATTTATTTGAGGAATGACCGTAGAGTGATTGATCTAAATTGAGACAAAATTTAGAGCAAATGAATATCAATAGAACGATTGAATTATTTGAGTTCAATGAAACCTGTGTAAACCAACAATGATTGGAACCAGAATATAGTGTCAATTTGACAGGGTTCTGGGTTTATCAATGTTCAAAAAATCATAAATTTGAGTATTGGGACCATGGATAATGTCGGTATTTAGCGGTCATCAGTTTACCCAGGTGTTGGTTTAAACAGGTTCCACTGTATTAACAGTGGGCAGTATTAAGAAGAATTCCCACTGACCAGAATGGCCTGTTGGACCAGATTATTGCTGTGTTCACACATGTTCTTCAGTACTTTATTGGCCGCTGCATGTCGTGCTGGCACATTCGACTTTGACGCTACCGTCAGGGGGTAAATTAAGGCCTACAATAGAATAGGTATCATGTGCTAAAATGGTAATTTTGTTCACTCAATGAAGCGAGGGGGGGGGGGGGGGGGCGGCAGATGGATAAACTAGAAAAATACTTAACTTTTCACATGTAGTGTAGTTCTACATAATACACAGTTAACAATACAGTCAGTTCAATCCAAGATTTATGGCATCTACATGCAAGTCATCATGGTTAGTATTTAGATGCAATTATATGGATAATTAATTGCAACTCGAGTGATGCTTCGTTGCAAACTTTCTAAGCTGGTGAAAATAAAGAAGTTCTTATCCAGATAATAGCCTAGTGTTGTAATTATTTCATTCTGAAATCCACTTTTGTCATCGATGGCCAATGGAAGTTAAAATAAATCTAGTTGTTATTATAATTCACATAAAATTACCTGGGGATGAGCCTTGCCAATGTCAACCAGTAACTGTTGTATAAGTTTGCCCACCAGGTGGCGAGGGGTGTCAATACGAGCTATCAGCTGAGGGATAACCTACAAAGATACAGCGAACATTTTGAGAGAATATCAAAACGGACTCATTCTGTCTTCTGCAGAGGCAGGCTTCTGGAGATATTGAATGAAATTGTCCGCTTTCATAATAAAATATCTTAAGCACAATTAGGAAAGAGAATATATACTCTGATATGCAATACAAACTTGCATGTTTAGGCCCCGTTATTGTTAAAACAAAGCTGTGTTGTTATCGGACAAGAATGTGATACATTTGCCTAAATTTGCATTCAGCCCCAACATATTCTTGATAGCATGCATCCAGGCAGTTGAATTCGAGTCAGACCTTTACACAGTGAAAACTGTGTAAATTAAGTTACCGACCTTGCTTGGGACCGGATTATTGTGTCAGTTTTGACAGGGTTCTGGTTTATCAAGGTTCAAAATACTTAATAAATTTAAGTAGGTCAGTTTACCCAGGTGTCGGTATTAACATGTTTCACTGTATCTACGGCTGTCGGATTAGTTATCGGAGAGATCAATTTTCGGACATGCATCTCGTGCGCATGTGTTGTGCTCGTGATGACAACACAATAAGATGTCAGAACAAAGGGGGGTCATTTCTAATTGCTATGCAAAATATAGAAATATAAGTACTGACGAAAGTCTACAAATTTAAATTTAACATTTTTATTTTCATCAAAATTCGAAATTCTTCATGTTGTGGCGGAGTGCGAAACTCGATCTACCACCTTGTCTTCCCAATGTCACTCCAAAGTAATTACGTGTACAAATTAAACAATAATAATATGTTTCATGTCAGAACTTCCACTAATGATTCCCATGCACAATTCTTGAAAATAGATTGTATTTCAACGTGAAATCCTTGTTCGCGATGGGTGTCCGATAACTGGTACTGTCCTTGGCATGAACTGAGCTGAAAAGTCGAGTTAAAAATAGCTCCCGCACATGCAGAAGGGAGTGGCGTCATTAATGAAATTTATAACAGAAGAAAGGTGATGAGCTCAGCATTCACCGTGTCAGTTTCCATGTCATTTCGAGAAATACTTTTTTATATATTCCAGGAAAAACCTTCAAAAATGCACGATAATAGATCGGACAGTCGTAGCTTTTAATCCAAGTAGACCATACTAATTACCTGTAGCCAGTTATCAATCTGTATGGTGCGTATCCCCTCGGTGAGTGCTTCATGTACTTCAGGCCAGTGACCATTGTCAAACCATAGAGTAAGTAACCTACAGGAAATAAAAAATTAACAGTCATTATCTGCTATCATTTCTGTCAGCCATGTCCACAAACAGACACGATCCAAAGGAGAAATGGTTGAATTGAAACGCACTTTAGCGATGAAAAGTTGAGATGGTTAATTAAATATTTGTGCACAAAGTGGGAAAAATAATTGGACAATCCTGCAACACTTTATGTGCAGACATGTACACATGTGTATTGTTGACACAGAAGTCCACATAGGAAAATTTTGAGGTATCACAACACAATGTCTGAACGTGGCTCCATAGAATATAGAGACTCATCATTTGAAAGGAAAATCCCTCATGACAACAGCTATGATGTTAGAGACTTGCTAGCCTGCAGTGAGACTTCTATACAGCTACACGGCACACTATTAGGAATATTCACTATTTCAGGGCTCGTCTGTTTTAAGGATAGCATATTAAGAAATAATATGCTGATGAAGAAAAATAGTCATCTGAATTCCATCGTCATGCA